>JANAVB010039874.1:187500-217500 GCA_029216955.1 Iris pallida | reverse complement strand
ACCAAGAAGGAAGGCTGGGGATAGGTTGTGGTTGAGTATGTTCAGGAGTTTGGGTTAAATTGAATAAATACGCAACTTATGTCCTGATAAAATGTTTTGACAACTAATTTTTACTCAAGTCATTGGTATAATTTATTTCGTTATAAAAATTTATATAGTTCTATTATGAAAGGTTTGTCTTAATTTTAATTCTATCAAATTAGTATGGCTATATATAGGCTTAGCTCATTAAACTATTTTATGAGATAAATTGGTAGTAAATGGCTAAGTAGATATATCTATCTAGTAACACTATTTCATTATACTCAGTCATATAGCATATCTTATAAAGATTTGTTTATAGTAATTAGTTGATAGAGTTACAATTGGAAATAAAAAGTATTTAGATAGATAATGATTAGAACTTAACCAACTTGTACCTATACTCAGGAGGACATACAGATCTTCTTCCTATTCTCGATCACCCCGGAGCAAGGCAAGTACATTCTCTGGTTTTGTACATTTACTTCATGTCTTGTACATTTTTATTTTGGACACGATGTTACACGATATGGTCTTCTGCTCCTGTTCATGTTTCCTATACTTTACCTGTGTCTGGGGAGGGGAAATACTACAGATATGTGACCAAACCCAAACCTAAAATTTATGTGAATAGCTTAGGTCTCACATAGTGCACGTGGGGCTCTAAGCTGTACCATTCATATACCATATACCCTGTGCTACCGCAGCCGGTCACATATTTTGGATGTATTTTAATATATTGCACATGTCAGGTTTCTTGTATATTTCATGTTCAGGATTTAGTTCATGTATTTACTTTCCTGTACTTCATGTTCTTTACTACGTTATATTCTCACGGTCCCTGTACTTATTTCCTTATCATGTTGTTCTTCTTCATTACCATAGAATTGTACTTTGCTCCGCTCCTGACTGGATATGTTGCAGGTGCACTTGAGGATCTTGTCCGACCTATATGGCCAGAGCCCGGGATCCTAGCTGAGAAGGATGGAGCCATGACTTAGATTTAGAGGTTACATATTTAGATTGCTTAGTTTTACTTCTAGATATTTGTACATTGAGACTTCATAGTTGTATTCTTTTCTGGTTACCGAATTTGCCTCTGGCATTTATATTCCTTAATTGCATTTTTATGACTTAGTGGATAGTGGTGATCATTTTTGGGATGTTTATACATGCTGTGATGTTTTATTTTATCTGGTGAGTTTTTTCTTAGTATTGTACAGCTTACTGGGTTTCGTCTTACAACGTAGGCTGGACGTGTCTGACACGTACCCGATTATTCGGGAGCGGGTTGTGACATGTATTTGGGAGCGGATCGTAACAAACAGCCACCCCAAGACCGCAGTGCCACCGCGAGGCCACCGTCGGAAGCCAAAGCCGTCGTAGCACCGCACGGCCATGCTGGAACAGAGCAGCAACAATGGTCAGCGGGGCTAACTTCACAGCGACCATTCTCGACGATCGCTCGATCGTTTTGTGAGCCATTTCCTCTGGTACATTCATAACCTATAGGTCTACAAGTCCCTTCAATTATTTTAATTACATATGCCCTAGGTTGCCCAGAAATTCGACGCCAAGTCGGGAGAAAATCCGTTAAAAATAGAACATTAAAAATAGTCCCAACCCCTATTTGGATGATAGATTTTGAGCAAACCACTAAGAGTTTTCAAAAACTTATTGAAGATAGTTGCAGCCAATCTATATGGCTTTCCAACGCATTTTGCAAAAGTCGATTTCATCGACAACGCACCGAGAAATCGATTCCCTAAAATTGATAAAAACCCGTTTTCAAAACTGTGTAATGTTAATAACTTTTTGATACGGCATGCGCCCCGAAAAACCGGGCGACATGGTCGCAACCCATGAGCATCGAAAGACGCGTATGGATTTTATCAACGTATGGGATTCGACGTGTCACTACCACATTTTTGGCTTGAGGGTATTTTGGTCATTTTGACTTTTTGGTGATTTTGAATTTTTATTAATTAAATATGTGCTAATTGTTAGGTTGAGACTTGACCTATAAACTTAGCCTAATCTAGATTTGCCTTGATTGATTAGGGTAACCTAGTAATGACAAGATTAATAATATCTAGATATTCTAGGTAAGATATTTTACTCTTAGGATATTTGTGAAAAAGGAAGCCTATGACAAGTTCAACCAATAGGAAGGCCTAGAATTGGATGGACAACTCCAAGCCACTCATCTAGACCTTAAAACCTAACCCTAATCCATCTTATGGCAGCCATCAAGTGCCCCCCTTCCTATAAAACATCCTTAGCAAAAATCTTTGCCTCTTTTACAACTTCTTAGAACCCTAATAGTTCCTCCCCAAATTTCCTTCCCTAATGTCTAAATCAAGCCCAAATTGGTCCTAATCAATTGGAACATCACCCTCTACCATAGTGGAAGCTAGTAGGGGCTTGCTAGCTAGGGTTTGAAGTGCTTTGGTCAATTGGAGTTCAAGGAGAAACCTCATCATTACCCTTTTTCATTGAGATTCAATCTCAATAGGTAAATCCCATGAAACCCTTCTAAAATCATGTATTATTTTCATAGATGCTTGCATATAGGTATACCCTAGCTGTAGGGTTAGTTTGGTGCTAGGTAGTGTCCATTTCGTGTCCGTATCGGACACGTATCAGCCCAAATAAATAGGTGTTCGATGAAATGTTTGTGAGAAATAAATTGTATTAATTTCAAAATCTATTTAAACAGAAAATTAGGTTATTATATATATATATATATATATATATATATATATATATATATATATATATATATATATATATATATATATATATATATATATATCAATAATCCATGTGACTGAGTCAAAGATTTAGTGTTTTTCGTGTCCAAAACGGACACGCACACACGCGTGCAGACACGGTAGCAGTGCCCTGCTACCCGAGTGTCACTGTGGGCACGACACGCCATGTGGCGGCCTGCCACTTGGCACAGACCAAGGGGCAGTGACTGACATCATACCCCTTGAGTCTTGAGTCATCTTGTGTCGTATTGGATACGTAATTCCACCTGCACGCGATTTGTACTGTCACTATGCGTATGGAAATTCTCTACTGATACGCAGTTCGTGTCTACAATAGACACGACTTGGACACATGTTATCTTGCCTAATATATAGTCCTATAGGTAAGGTACCTAGGTTAGTGTGCACGAGGTGTCCTAGGCTCTATGTCGTGTCCAATTCCTCAGGGAATGGCTGCAATAGCCTGTGCACGAGCTGTGCACTACCAGAATTCCCGAACCCAGTTCCCTTGCTTTGGACACTTAGTGTCCACTCTAGTAGACACGAATGACACACTTTAGACACGAAATCATATGGGGAACATTCCTATATGACTGTTGTTTAATTTCATTTGGTTTAATTAGGTTTTCGAACTTGGGTTTTAGGTATCAGTGTTTTCCAGTTTTTGTTTAATATGAACTATCAGTTAACATATATATATGAGCCTAATTCCTGAGTTTAAATAAAGGAAATGTTGTAAATTAAATGTTTGTCAACTGAATTGATTCCTGGATTTGAAATGTTAATGTCCATGTTGATTTAGTGATGATTTGGTTATTGATTTGATGTTGAGAATGGGATATTCGAAATGGGAATAGACTGATGAGTAACCTGTAAATGTAGACTGTTAGCTAACTATTTCGAACTGTCCTTTGCCATGTTTTCTGAGAACTCTAATGAAAACTTAGATTTCCCATTATGAAACCTGAGAATGTGGTTCTTTTAAGTGGGTTTGATGTTCAATTCGAACTGGGAAAAGAGCATGGGCTGTTGGGTTGAAAGTTGGGAAAAATTAGATTTTTATAATACAGTGTGAAACCTGAAATAGATATTAAGTCAAAGGGATGTTAAACTGAAATTTTACATATGTTACTAAACTGAGATTCAGTTATTAGATAACTGAGATTTAAATGTTGTTAACTGATTTTTCAATCAAGCAATGTAACCTGAGTTCACATGTGAAATTCTGAGATTTCAGTTTTGTTAATTTCCTGAGTTTTAAGTAGGATGTTAACCTGGGAATGACTGTTGAGTAATCTGATTGGGAATATTAGTGTAAACTGGGTTTTGAAATGGAAAAACTGGGAATGGGTTGTTAAATGTGTAACCTGAGTTCATGTGAAACCTGAAAACTCATATGTAAACTGAGAGTTTCCCAAATACCTAAAACCTGAGACCCCTATATCCATTACACTATCTAATTCACTAATTCCAGTGTACTACATACACACACACTACTCTAAAGCTAATATACTGATTTTAGACTAAACAGTCACACACATACATTGCCCTCTATGCAAGTTCTTCCATCTCTAACCCTCTATGTATATATATCATTGTATATATATGCATATATGCATACATTAGTTTCCTTGAGTTGTTCCTATGTATGCCTATATATATAGATATTGTATGTACATATAGGTAACTGTATGTTGATGGCTTGTATAGCCTATGCTATATATAGTGTGTACATATATAGTATAATGCAAGAAGAGGAATGCAATTTAGTGTATATATATAAATTATAATGAGTATTGTATAAATAGTATGGTATTGGTAATGGTGTATAGGCCTAGAGGTAGAGTGTTGAACATTGTTAACTAACATAGCTAGTTTGACTACAATTGACCTAAGTTGACTAGAGTGACCTAGAATGGTGGACTTGACTTAGTTAACTTTTAGAGTTGACCAGAGTTGACCAGAGTTGACTTTGGTCCAGACTAACCTAGAAACATGTAGATGCATTGTATTCTTCAAATTATAATTCCCTTGTATACATCATGACTTGTGTTGCTCTATATAGGACTCAGTTACCTCGCTTCGGGCTTTATTTTCTCAGGGGCATTCTGACCTCAGGCGAGTACATTCTCTGATCTTTTCATACTTGCTAGGACCTACATTCATGCTCTAGATTACCTTACTTGATACTGACACTTGTTATCACGGATTAGTACTATATGGATCTTTTCATGCGATGTTATCCCCTTAGCGGATACATCGGGTATTTTATGTTCGTGTACTTTATCATGGGCATCGTGTACTCCTTGTGTTCGTGTTATTCGTGGGCAAATCGTGTGAATCGTGTACTCATGTGCCCACATGATCATCGTGTGCAACTATACTTCGTGTGCAATAACATAACTTGACTGGATCCTTGTGTATTGATTGGGGACGGGGGAGTAGAAGTGATTATGTGATCAATCCAAATCGTGTGAACCTCTCTAGATTACTCGTGTGCAACATCGTGCTGTTTACATAACCGTCTTGTGCTCTGAATTAGTAGTCACTTACAGTTCTTACTTATCATGTATATATTTCTAGTTTATAAATATCTCTCTTGTTTTCGTGTACATCTTCTTACAGTTCATGTATCTTATTCTTCTGCATGTTTTTACCTTCCTGCCATGATATGAATTGCATGAGATGTATTGTGCTCGTTCCTGTCCTGACTGGACCTGTTGAAAATATTACAGATGACGCCGAGGATTTCTATCCTACGTACTATGGAGCAGTCCTAGACGACACTTGCGAGCTGGACTCTCAGGAGGACCCAGCTCTAGATGATAATATTACCCATACTGCCTAGACTAGTTTAGTTAGGCTTTATCTTACTTATGTTGTCATTGGGATTTGAGTTGTACTATGTTTTGTTATTGTGTCGTTTTGACACTTAGACTTATTTTCCTTTCTGTTTGTATCTTCCTTTGAGATTTTCATCTATGATATCGTACTATTTCTGCCTTAGTTGTGATTGAGACTGTATTCTGTATTGTCACCTCCACTCGGAGTGTATATACTATACAGGTGCCTTATATTGTTAGATGTTGTGACCTAGGACATCGTTCTACCACCGACACTGCGGCGTAGGCTGGACGTACCCACTTCTCGTGCCCTTACTCTAGGGTGCGGGTCGTGACACATTTTTAGTGGTGGCCCATGCAGGTCCAGATTGTAGTGGTATTCGAACTAGAGTATCACTACAGCCTGCAGTAGGATAGGATATTGTTTTGAGGTACTCAATCACATTAGGAAAACTCCGATCCAATATTTGCCATCTAATTTCTTGTTGATTAAATGTATTTTCTTTGAATAAATAAACTGTCCTCCTTTAGTTTTCGCTTCATTCTCAGTAATTGTTTCTGTTTTGATCTGTGTTAAGGATGGTTATGGAGACACGATCTCATAGCTCCGGTCCGGGGGACACTATCGAGAGGTCGGCCACCTCTCGTCCTGTTCAGCAGGGCCACGAGATCGCAGCTCCTTTTGTGCCGACTCAGGTTGGCGTTTTTGCTGCATTTCGAGGTGCACCTCTGCCTGTACAGAGACTTTCCCCCGTCCTTCCTGATATCCCTCGGTAGCAGCAGCAGCCACCTTCCGGGTCAGTTGACGCGGGGAAGTTGTTCGATTTCCTCCAGAAGATGGTGGAGTCTCAGCGACAGCAGACCGCTCATTTCCAGTAGGGCATAGAGAATGTCCATCAGCTTGCCCTGACGAATGTGGAGAGAGTTATCGCACAGCCGCAGGCAGCCCAGATGCAGCCATATCAACCGAGGACACCAGGGATCCAGGACTTTCAGAAGATGCGTCCGCGGGACTTCCGTGACACAGAGGGTATCTTATATGTCGATGACTGGATCGAGCATATCGAGGAGATATTTCGGCTGGCGGAGGTACCAGCCCGACTTCAGATCGAGGCGGCAGGCAGCCAGATGTAGGACCTGGCTCGCACTTGGTATCAGACGGACCCTAGAGTGGGCACCGAGGGACAGACTTGGGCAGCCTTTAAGAAGCTGTTCAAGGAGAAGTTTTTCCCTGATACATCTCTCGGTTCCTTGGAGACGCAGTTTGAGAGCCTAGTTCAGGGCAGCCGTACTGTCGAAGAGTACGCAGGGGAGTTCTGCCGACTGGGCAGATTTGTGGAGGGGCTCAGCGAGACGGCGAAGGCCCGGAGGTTCCGGAAGGGGTTAGTCAAGGAGGTCAAGTCCTTGACCAAGAGTGACCGGAGCACTTTCGAGAAGATTTTGATGGGTGCCATGGCAGCAGAGGATGATCTTGAGCTGAGGCTCAAGAGAGGTCGAGACCTCCATGGAGCCAGTAGCAGCGGGGGTCCGGCCAAGAGGCCCCACTTCCAGCAGCAGCAGCAGAGGCAGTTCCAGCAGCAGCCTTAGGGACAGGGCCGAGCACCTTTTCAGCAGGGCCCCAAGCAGCAGCAGACCACCAGTTGTCCTTTATGCAGGAAGCCGGGAGACGGGTGGAATGACTGCATGAAGAGGCTAGAAAGGTGCCTGATGTGTGGTTCGCCAGACCACCAGATGAGAGACTATTTCGTAGCGACAGCTCGTCCGACACCAAGAGGAGGAGGAGGAGCCAAGGCTCCAGTAGGCCAGCAGAAGGGACCAGCCCTGCAGACTCAGCAGCAGAGGTTCGTCCAGCATTAGCAACAGGCCAGGGGAGGCCAGCAGGGGCGAGCATTCGCCATGACAGCGGAGGATTCGGATGCTATTGGAAATCTTATTGCAGGTTCTGTTCTTCTCGACTCCATTTCTGCTTTCGTATTATTTGATTCTGGAGTGTCCCATAGCTTTGTGTCAGTATCTTTTTCTATTCGACACCATCTTGCTTCTAAATCATTTCCTAGGACTTATAAGATCACGACCGGGGGTGGCATTATCCTCGTCAGTGATATTTGCAAGGATCGAAGAGTAGTTTTGGGAGGCCGAGAACTGGATGTGAGTTTGCTCGTAATGCCACTACCGAACTACGATATAGTACTCAGGATGGATTGGTTGAGCAGGCACCATGCCAGTATAGATTGTCGCAGTGGCAGAGTTCTTTTATGTCCGCCAGGAGAGCCAGAGTTCGAGTTCACTAGGCGGGAGTCAGAGCTGAACAGTGGAGTCTTCTGCGGAGTTTCAGTTGAGGAGAAGACAGTGCCACATCCATTGATAGTAGAGTTCATGGATGTCTTTCTGGAGGACTTGCCAGGACTACCACCGGACAGAGATGTTGAGTTCTTTATAGACTTAGTGCCCGGCGCAGAGCCGATATCTCACCACGTCTATAGGGTGAACAACAGCGAGTTGGTGGAGTTGAAGAAACAGGTGGATGAGTTGCAGGACAAGGGCTTCATCCGATCTAGTTCTTCACCATGGGGTGCACCGGTGCTCTTTATACCGAAGAAGGATGGGACGGTACGGATGTGTATCGACTACAGGGCACTCAACAACCTTACGATCAAGAACAGGTACCTACTGCCGCGGATCGTTGATCTCTTTGATAAGTTGAGCGGAGCTAGGGTATTTTCGAAGATTGATCTGAGGTCAGGTTACCATCAGGTGAAGGTGAAGAGGGAGGATATCCCAAAGACGGCATTCAGGACGCGGTTCGGCCAGTTCGAGTTTATGGTGATGCCGTTTGGGTTGACTAATGCCCCGGCGGTATTCATGAACCTGATGAACAAGGTGTTCCACCAGTACTTGGACAAGTTCGTGGTGGTGTTCATTGATGATATCTTAGTGTACTCGAAGACCGCGAAGGAGCATGAAGAGCATTTGAGAGTGGTTCTGGATACTCTCAGGAAGGAGGAGCTTTATGGCAAGCTCTCGAAGTGTGAGTTCTTCCTAGACCAAGTTGATTTCCTGGGTCATGTTGTGATTGGAGATGGGATCTCCGTTGACCCGAGGAAGATCACGGCAGTTGAGGCGTGGGCAGCACCGACTTCAGTTACGGAGATCATGAGCTTCCTGGGATTGGCTGGCTACTACAGGAGGTTCGTTCAGGATTTCTCTCGGGTTGTAGAGCCATTGACTAGGCTGACCCAGAAGGACGCAGAGTATATCTGGTCAGAGGAGTGTCAGGTCGCTTTTGATGAGTTGAAGAAGCGGTTGACGACAGCTCCGATTCTGACCTTGCCATCAGGATCAGGCGGGTTCACTATCTACAGTGACGCCTCGGGAAAGGGTTTGGGTTGTGTCTTGCAGCAGCATGGGAAGTTAATTTCCTATGCTTCTAGGCAGTTACGTCCGCATGAGAAGAACTACCCTACCCACGATTTAGAGTTGGCGGCAGTTATTTTTGCCTTGAAGTTGTGGAAACACTATTTATACGGAGAGTGTGTGGAGATCTTCATAGTCCACAAGAGCTTGAAGTATGTGTTCACACAAAAGGAGCTCAACATGAGGCAGCGTAGATGGTTGGAGTTGATGAAGGATTTCGACATTACACTGCAGTATCATCCAGGGAAGGCCAATGTGGTTGCCGATGCTTTGAGCAGATATCCGAGAGCCATGTGTTTGACGGCGGATCGTCACTTGCTAGCAGATCTGGAGAGCCTGGGGATCGAAGTGCTAGTGCCAGGAGTGGAGATGCAGATGTGGGGTCTGCAGATTCAGTCGGACTTGATTGAGAGGATCAAGTCGACTCAGTTCGACGATGTTGCTCTGCAGTGCATCCGAGAGCAGGCTCGAGCAGGGTTGGTGGATGAGGAGTTCACCATTGCAGAGGATGGCGCATTGAGGTACGGTTCCAGGCTGTGTATGCCCAGTGGAGAGCTTCGGGAGTAGGTTATGCAGGAGGCCCACCGATCTCAGTACTTTATGCATCCAGGTGCAAACAAGATGTATAGGGATCTGAGGGAGCTTGTATGGTGGTGTGGGATGAAGCAGAAGGTAGCACGCTTCATCGCTAGATGTTTGGTCTGCCAGCAGGTGAAGGCAGAGAGGCAGAGGCCAGGAGATTTATTGCAGCCGTTGCCCATTCTGGAGTGGAAGTTGGAACACATCACGATGGACTTCGTCTCGAGATTGCCGCATACACAAGGAGGGAAAGATACGATTTGGGTCATCATAGACAGGTTGACCAAATCTGCTCACTTTTTTCCATTTAAAGTGGGTACGTCTACAGAGAGGCTAGCAGAGATATACATGCGGCAGATCGTCAGATTCATGGAGTTCCGGTGAGCATTGTCTCGGATCGGGATATCCGCTTTACTTCCCATTTCTGGAGGAGTCTGCAAACTAGTTTGGGCACTCAGCTCAAGTTTAATACTGTATACCACCCCCAGACGGACGGACAGTCAGAGAGGACTATTCAGACACTCGAGGACATGCTACGGACTTGTGTCTTGGACTTCGAAGGATCCTGGGAGGATCACCTGCACTTAGTGGAGTTTGCATACAACAACAGTTTTCAGGCCAGCATTGAAATGTCACCGTTCGAGGCACTGTACGGGCGTAGATGTCGAACATCCTTGTCTTGGGATGACGTCGGAGAGCGAGCTTTATTGGGACCTGAGATGGTTGTGGATGCAGCCGAGAAGGTGAAGCTCATCAGAGATCGACTTCGCGTAACGCAGGACAGACATCGGCATTGGGCCGATAGCCTCCGTAGACCGCTGGAGTTCGACGTACATCTTAGAGATAGGATTAGAAGTAGGATTGTTGTTTTGTGATTTTATGATCGTGTTTGATTATTATAGTTAATTGAGACCTTGTTTATGATTAGGTTGAAGATCTGGTTTTTCTGAGGATATCTCCGACACGTGGTACCATACGTTTTGGTGGAGGTGGAAAGCTTAGCACGCGCTTCATCGGACCTTTCGTTATCAGCGGGAGAGTCGGTGACATGGCTTACAGGCTAGATTTGCCACCTGCATTAGTGGGAGTCCACAACTTATTTCACGTGTCGCAGTTGAGACGATACGTGGCGGACCCTAGCCATGTACTCAATCATTCGGAGATCGAGGTGGGACCTACTCTTAGCTATCCAGAGCAGCCTATGGAGATTCTGGATCGACGAGAGAAGTTACTGAGGAACCAAACGATACCCTTGGTTCACGTCGCATGGAGGCATCATTCTTCAGGAGAGTCTACCTAGGAGCGGAAGGATGAGATGCGCGAGCGATACCCTTATCTTTTTGGACCTTGAGGTATGATTTTCTATCCTTCTCATCAGTTTAGTTTCGCCTTTCAATTTCGAGGACGAAATTCGTTTAAGGAGGGTAGACTTGTCACTACCATATTTTTGGCTTGAGGGTATTTTGGTCATTTTGACTTTTTGGTGATTTTGAATTTTTATTAATTAAATATGTGCTAATTGTTAGGTTGAGACTTGGAAACTTAGCCTAATCTAGATTTTCCTTGGTTGATTATGGTAACCTAGTAATGACAAGAATAATAATATCTAGATATTCTATGTAAGATATTTTACTCTTAGGATATTAGTGAAAAAGGAAGCCTATGACAAGTTCAACCAATAGGAAGGCCTAGAATTAGGTAGATAACTCCTAGCCACTCATCTAGACCTAAAACCTAACCCTAATCCATCTTATGGCAGCCATCAAGTCCCCCCTCCTATAAAACATCCTTAGCAAAAACCTTTGCCTCTTTTACAACTTCTTAGAACCCTAATAGTTCCTCCCCAAATTTACTTCCCTAATATCCAAATCAAGCCCAAATTGGTCCTAATCAACTGCAACATCACCCTCTACCATAGTGGAAGCTAGTAGGGGCTTGCTAGCTAGGGTTTGAAGTGCTTTGGTCAATTGGAGTTCAAGGAGAAACCTCATCATTACCCTTTTTCATTGAGATTCAATTTCAACAGGTAAATCCCATGAAACCCTTCTAAAATCATGTTTTATTTTCATAGATGCATGCATATAGGTATACCCTAGCTGTAGGGTTAGTTTGGTGCTAGGTAGTGTCCATTTCGTGTCCGTATCGGACACGTATCAGCCCAAATAAATAGGTGTTCGATGAAATATTTGTGGGAAATAAATTGTATTAATTTCAAAATCTATTTAAACAGAAAATTAGGTTATTATATATATATATATATCAATAATCCATGTGACTGAGTCGAAGATTTAGTGTTTTTCGTGTCCAAAATGGACACGCACACACGCGTACAGACACGGTAGCAGTGCCCTGCTACCCGAGTGTCACTGTGGACACGACATGCCACGTGGCGGCCTGCCACTTGGCACAGACCAAGGGGCAGTGACTGACATCACACCCCTTGATTCTTGAGTCGTCTCGTGTCGTATTGGACACGCAATTCCACGTGCACGCGATTTGTACTGTCACTGTGCGTGTGGAAATTCTCCACTGATACGCAGTTCGTGTCGACAATAGACACGACTTGGACTCGTGTTATCTAGCGTAATGTGTAGTCCTATAGGTAAGCTACCTAGGTTAGTGTGAACGAGGTGTCCTAGGCTCTGTGTCGTGTCCAATTCCTCAGGGAATGGCTGCACGAGCCTGTGCACGAGCTGTGCACTACCAGAATTCCCGAACCCAGTTCCCTTGCTTTGGACACTTCGTGTCCACTCTAGTGGACACGAATGACACACCTTAGACACGAAATCATATGGGGAACATTCCTATATGACTGTTGTTTAATTTTATTTGGTTTAATTAGGTTTTCGAACTTGGGTTTTAGGTATCAGTATTTTCCAGTTTTTGTTTAATATGAACTATCAGTTAACATATATATATGACCCTAATTCCTGAGTTTAAATCAAAGGAAATGTTGTAAATTGAATGTTTGTTAACTGAATTGATTCCTGAATTTGAAATGTTAATGTCCATGTTGATTTAGTGATGAGTTGGTTATTGATTTGATGTTGAGAATGGGATATTCGAAATGGGAATGGACTGATGAGTAACCTGTAAATTTAGACTGTTAGCTAACTATTTCGAACTGTCCTTTGCCATGTTTTCTGAGAACTCTAATGAAAACTTAGATTTTCCATTATGAAACCTGAGAATGTGGTTCTTTTAAGTGGGTTTGATGTTTAATTCGAACAGGGAAAAGAACATGGGCTGTTGGGTTGAAAGTTGGGAAAAACTGGATTTTTATAATACAGTGTGAAACCTGAAATAGATATTAAGTCAAAGGGATGTTAAACTAAAATTTTACATATGTTACTAAACTGAGATTTAGTTATTAGATAACTGAGATTTAAATGTTGTTAACTGATTTTTCAATCAAGCATTGTAACCTGAGTTCACATGTGAAATTATGAGATTTCAGTTTTGTTAATTTCTTGAGTTTTAAGTAGGATGTTAACCTGGGAATGACTGTTGAGTAATCTGATTGGGAATGTTAGTGTAAACTGGGTTTTGAAATGGAAAAACTGGGAATGGGTTGTTAAATATGTAACCTGAGTTCATGTGAAACCTGAAAACTCATATGTAAACTGAGAGTTTCCCAAATACCTGAAACCTGAGACCCCTATGTCCATTACACTATCTAATTCACTGATTCCAGTTTACTACATACACACACACTACTCTAAAGCTAATACACTGATTTTAGACGAAATAGTCACACACACATTGCCCTCTATGCAAGTTCTTCCCTCTCTAACCCTCTATGTATATATATCATTATATATATATGCATACATTAGTTTCCTTGAGTTGTTCCTATGTATGCCTATATATATATATATATATATATATATATATATATAAAATATATATATATATATATATATATATATATATATATATATATATATATATATATATATATATATATATATATAGATATTGTATGTACATATAGGTAACTGTATGTTGATGGCTTGTATAGCCTATGCTGTATATAGTGTGTACATATATAGTATAATGCAAGAAGAGGAATGCAATTTAGTGTATATATATAAATTATATTGAGTATTGTATAAATAGGGTGGTATTGGTAATGGTGTATAGGCCTAGAGGTAGAGTATTGAACATTGTTAACTAACAAAGCTAGTTTGACTACAATTGACCTAAGTTTACTAGAGTGACCTAGAATGGTGGACTTGACTTAGTTGACTTTTAGAGTTGACCAGAGTTGACTTTGGTCCAGACTGAACTAGAAACATGTAGATGCATTATATTCTTCAAATTATAATTCCCTTGTACACATCATGACTTGTATTGCTCTAAATAGGACTCAGTTACCTCGCTTCGGACTTTATTTTCTCAGGGACATTCGGACCTCAGGCGAGTACATTCTCTGATCTTTTCATACTTGTTAGGACCTACATTCATGCTCTAGATTACTTTACTTGATACTGACACTTGTTATCATGAATTAGTACTATATGGATCTTTTCATGCGATGTTATCCCCTTAGCTGATACATCGGGTATTTCATGTTCGTGTACTTTATCATGGGCATCATATACTCCTTGTGTTCGTGTTATTCGTGTGCAAATCGTATGAATCGTGTGAAATCGTGTACTCGTGTTCCCACATGATCATCGTGTGCAACTATTCTTCGTGTGCAATAACATAACTTGACTGGATCCTTGTGTATTGATTGAGGACGGAGGAGTAGAAGTGGTTATGTGATTAGTCCAAATCGTGTGAACCTCTCTAGATTACTCGTGTGCAACATCGTGCTGTTTACATAACCGTCTTGTGCTCTGAATCACTAGTCACTTACAGTTCTTACTTATCATGTATATATTTCCAGTTTACAAATATCTTTCTTGTTTTCGTGTACACTTCTTACAGTTCATGTATCTTACTCTTTTGTATGTTTTTACCTTCCTGCCATGATATGAATTGCATGAGATGTATTGTGCTCGTTCCTGTTCTGACTGGACCTGTTAAAAATATTACAGATGACGCCGAGGATTTCTGTCCTACGTACTATGGAGCAGTCCTAGACGACACTTGCGAGATGCACTCTCAGGAGGACCCAGCTCTAGCTGATGACATCACCCCTTCTGCCTAGACTAGTTTAGTTAGGCTTTATCTTACTTATGTTGTCATTGGGATTTGAGTTGTACTATGTTTTGTTATTGTGTCGTTTAGACACTTAGACTTATTTCCCTTTTTATTTGTATCTTCCTTTGAGATTTTTATCTATGATATCGTACTATTTCTGTCTTAGTTGTGATTGAGACTGTATTCTGTATTGTCACCTCCACTCGGAGTGTATATACTGTACAGGTACCTTATATTGTTAGATGTTGTGACCTAGGACAGCGTTCTACTACCGACACTGCGGCGTAGGCTGGACGTACCCACTTCTCGTGCCCTTACTATAGGGTGTGGGTCGTGACACGACGGAACTCGATTTTGTTGTGAGTACATTATGAAATCGAGGCATATCCGTCGAGATACCCCATATCGGCCCCTTTGCAAAGTAGTCCATAACTTCGTACACTTCGTCATCTCGAGACGAAAATTACGCCAACAGGACTATATCATTTTTTTGGTCATGTATGCCAAGTTTGGTCTGATTCTAAGAAGGTCGACCGAGACGCTATTTTGGCGGGCCCGTGACCCGATCCAACGAGTGAATTTGTGCACGACCAGCTGGAATCCAACTTTGGACATACGGTTGGGTTTGTATTGAAAAACCAGACTCATAGACATATAGTTTGACGACTTTAGATACCATAGATACTGGCACACTTTTTGGTACAAAGCGGATCCAACGGCGGACATTATTTTGGTCTAAAATTACTGTTTTGCCCCTGTATCCAGAATTGGACTTATGGACGGGCTATTCTAGCTAATTTGACTATTCTGAACACGTTGGTAATATCTTTTTCAGCCCCCGGAGACTGTTGTGAGAGTTTGACTTTTGTGGCTTGTCGATTGACTGGATAGTGTTGGTTCTATGTGCTACCACCAGGAAAGTATACCTTGCCTTTATTTACAACTTTATTTACATGCTTATTCTTCTCATTATCCAATTTTTCTAGTTGATTATTGACATGTATTTTGCTTATATCATGTATACTAGTTGGTTATTTCATTGATATATAGTCCTTGCTCACAGTTAGCCTTATAGTTCATATTGGACCTGTTCTTCCATGTACTTGATTGAGTCGTATCGTAGAATGAATGCGTTGTAACTGAACTGCTATTTCCTTATTTCGATTTTCTCAACCTGTGAGTCCACACTCGGGGTGAGGGTTGACTGTTTGCACCTGCGAGTCCACACTCGGGCGAGGGTGTTTGACTTAAACTAACCAGCGAGTCCACACTCGAGGCGAGGGTTAGTGATTTGTTCAAACCTGCGAGTCCATACTCGGGGTGAGGGTTTGGTATCCGTTGATCTCTTGTTCACCTATTTTATTTCAGCAGTTCATTTATGCGTAGTTGTTCCAGTATCCAGGTTTCATAGTAACCTGTCAATTTCTGTCTCTTTCCTGTTTATTTCTTTATGCATGATAACTGTTAGATAGGCATATTTTATATATCTTTCTAGTCCCCAGAGGACCTGATGATCTCTTCAGATAGCTAATTGTACGGAGTTAGTTAGCTGGTCATGATGATAGTTGATTACATATGCAGGATCCAGGTATTTGCTAGTGATATTACTTTTTTATATATCTTCTCATGCTTTATATTCCTTATCATGATATATTCTGCTGTTAGCCTAATTTATAGACTCATATTATTTCTCTGGAGTCTAATCGGACATACATGATAGTGGGCTGCAGATCATGAACCATAATGTTCATTATTGTTTTATATTCTTCGTGTGGATTGAGTTATAGTTTAACTTACCATATTAGACAATATACCCTATTCTGGACAGCATATACGTATTCGAGTTGGGCTGGAGTCTGCTTGATACGTAGCTAGCTTGCGCACACGCTCGTATCCAAGAAAGCGGGTGCGGGTCGTGACAGAGGCACCATATCAGATGCTGTTGACTTCACACCGAATCTCATGAGAGTACATTCTCTGATAATTTCTATTATTTGATATCTACTATTAATCTTGTATTTAGCGATGATATATTTGATTCTGACATGATGATATACGGACTGGTATATAGCTGGATCATCAGTCATGGAATGATACAATGGTTATTGTATTGGCAATGTACATAACATGAACATTAGTTGTATCATAACGTGTAATGGTAAAACATTGATCGTGTACCGTAACGTGTAATGGTTGGATCCACTATACTAGTTGGGGCGGAGAAAATTCTAGTAAGAGATGTGATCAATCCCTACTGTAATTGTAAACATTGTAAGTGTTAATCGTACTCCGCACGCATGATTAACCAGGCCACCTAGCTATTGTACAAGTTCCCAAGCCAATCACATCTCGAAACTAGTATTTCAAATACATAGTATTTATAGTATTTATTGTCCACATCATATTTCTTAGACTGTACTTACATGTTCTGTCAGTTTATTTCCATTCTTGTATATTGTACTCTTCACATCATTATTCTTTATATTACTATTGCTAGGTTACGATTATATATTTGTGGTTCTATTCTTTCATCATTTATCGTACTATCTATTCTTTATAGTTTTTGTCGATTAACTTGGACTGTTATTAGTTGTGTGCGCGCTCCAATTCTGACTGGATATATTTTTCAAATGACTGTTGCGCTACCTATTATGGCCCACAGGGTGTAGTAGGCATAGATCGGGAGACTCTGATATAGGAGGGTTTAGCTCCAACCGAGGAGGCTAATTTAGCGACTCAGTTATGCTAGATTTGTGCTTGATTTGTCTCCAATTTTATTACTCTTGGCCTGTTATTATTTTAGATTTGTATTTGAGATTTGTTGACCCTTAGAGTTTCTGGACTTGTATTATTTTATGTTAGACTTTCTTTGGATATTCATTTCATGTCATTATCTTTATCGTGCCATTTATCTTCCCTATAGACTTGTGATTGAGTATGATCATATCATTAACTGTCCTCCGTTTGGAGATGATTATCTCGACATATTATGATATATGTATTGCTAGTTATCATTGTAGACCTAAACAGCATTCTACCGTCGATGTTGTGGCATAGGCTAGGCATTGTCACGCACTCGTGCCCCTATACCGAGTGCAGGTCGTAACACTTCTAATCAAGGAACAAGTCTAAAAAAATTATGTAAGGTCACCTAGCATGCAATACAACACTATGTTTATCTTATCTCACGTATCAACATGACTAACCAGGAACAAGTATGATCTGGAACATACATACTAAGGACATGCATAATCAGGACAACATGTAGGTAATAAACATGAAAACATGCATCAGTAAAACACCTTATTTACTGAAATAAGGAAATCATGTAAATATTGTGAATCAAATTGACAAGGTATACTTGCCTAGAGTTTTGTCCAATCCTTGCTGAGACTGCGGTACCAAAGTCTAACAACTATCCATGAACCAATGAGTCATACTCAAACAATATCTATCAACCCCAAATCACAAACAAATATGTATCATTCACTAAATATAAATATGACTATCAATTCCTACCTAGAGAGCTCGGGTCGTTCTAATTAGTAGTATATTACTTATGTTATCTAAACCACTTATTAATCATACCATCTGGAACTAGGTTATTCTACTCTATACGATCATTTTTATTTATTAATAATATAAATTATAAATTTTGGTTTAACTATCGAGTTCGTATTTTGTCATTCGTACCACGAAACCTATAACACCCAAATCGAGATAAGACGATCAACTGTAAGGTTAACAATCTTATCTTGGCGATCCATAGTGTCACCTTGTCAATTTCAGCGATGTGAGATCACTGGAATCGACTTATTTCAGTTTTCACGCACGAATTCGGAAATACGAACATAATATAAAGTATTTACAATTTATGATGATACATAAAGGAAAGTCTAACAGACACCGTCAGATGATGAAACAAACACCACCAACGTGTCTAAAATGGTAGAATCATCTAGAATAGCCTATACATAAGTCCAATTTTGGATACAAGGGCAAAACAGTAATTTTGGGTCAAAATGTTGTCCGCCGTTGGAACCGCTAAGCAGTAAAAAATGTGCAAAAACCTATTGTTTCTAAAGTCATCAAACTATATGTCTACAAGTTCAGTTTGATGATACGAAATCAAGGTATGTACAAATTTGGATTTAGATTAGCCGATCACAAAAATGTCCGTTAAATCGGATCGTAGGGCCCGCAAAACGACGATGCGGTCAACTATCTCAGAATCGGGCCAAACTATCTCAGAATCGAATCGTTGTGCATGTTTCATCACGATGTGACTAGCGTACACAAAATAATTGAAAACTTTCAAAAAAGGTCGATACGGTGATTTTTGAAGGGTACGGGTCGAATTCTTTGTGCAAACGCAACCAATTCAAATTCTGTCAATTTCCATACGTGCACGAAGTCCGTACGCACCTTTCGATTCATTCGGTTCACGACCAAGTCATCCAGTTTGTCGGCGCGGACTCCATATCATAGAAGTTTTAAGTTTTGAAAACAAGTTTTTCGGATTTTTGGAACTGTTTTTAATTACAAACTAATGAAGAGAAAATTACGAATAAATATTCATTATAAAGACGTTCATGTTGGCTTCAACTCTATTCAAACTAGACTTTAAAATTCTCAATATCTGGTCCAAAAATTGGCTTCTAAAACAGAATTCCAGGACAATTTTTAATGTCCAAAAATTGTGTTTTTTTTCGATTTTCGAACTTCTATTTTCGTCGCTTACATCGTGAATTAAAGAAATCTACCAAATGGGTTTTGAAGGTGGATAGGTTTATCTTTGTACCTGCACAATACGTTCATAGAGGAAGAAGTCATGATACAAAGTATCCTTCATAACTACTATTGTTGTTGTTGATGCTGCACTTGCTGTGGCTGCTGCTATCGCGGCTCGGCATAGCCGGCCGGTCTGCCGACGATGGCAGAGTGCTCGCAGGGATAGCGACCAGCACCGGAGGCCGGCTAGGGTCGCAGCGTCAAGGCTAGGTTTTTTTTAAATATTTTTTTCGTTTTCTTAACTATATATATAATTGCTATATGTATTTAGAGATCATGGGCTAAAATTCGCGATTACTTTTCGCATGAACAGTAACCGCATGATATATTTTTTCTTCTTTTTTTCATCTTCTTTTCTTTAATTTAAAAATCTTAAAACTTAATAATAAATCTAAAAAATATTTTAAAATTTATGAATTCTTATCTCATATATTTTTGTACCACATTATATATATATATATATATATATCCCATTATCCTATTTATCTATGTTAAAAATAATATCTATTATTTATAAATAAATAAATAAATAAATTTCCAAAAATACTGGAATGAATATATATCCAGATATATATTGTATAAATATGCACATACCTACATATACATGAAGTGATTTAATTAACCAAAAAAACCTTATAATAAAAATAATTTATATATATTAATTATTTATATTCTAATATTTATGAAGTATACCACAACTTAACCTAATTCCATATATGTGATATAGATACGGCTATGCCATTCCTACCATGCCAAATATGCTAGTCATGGTATACGACTACACCAGACATGCTATATTTTCTATTCGTTATGCATAACTAATCTCCACCATGACTAAGACTATTTATATAATAAAAAATATTGTCTTTTTAAAATAAAAAATAAATCCACAAAAATATTATTTAAGTCACAATAAGATTTGAATATTTTTGGGGGTTTACAACTATTGATACTTGATTCCTGCAGACACGATCTTCACTATCCATCTCTATTCTATGCTGCAGCTCATCAATAACCTAGAAGTCAACAGGTCCTCAGGGGATATAGCAAAATACATAATATACAAGCCTACTGTATAGTATAAAAATATACAAAAAGAGAGGTAAGTAAAACATGTAACAACTATAGACTGCCATATGATCAATATGGAATCGATATATCATAATAACATATGATGCTCCTGATATGCACAATCTCAATACCGTAACACCATGGGATGCTGCCGATCTCGAGACAGAAAAATAGGTCTCTACTACCGTAATGACATGGGACACTCCCGGTCCAAGAGATAACAATAAGTCTCTAATACTGTAATACCATGGGACGCTTCCAGTCTTAGAGATAACACAGGCTAATGTCTAGCAATCGATCCCTCCTAAAGACTACATACTGTCAAGCCAACTCAATGGAATAGAGACAAAAGACTAGCAAATGCTGTCACAATACTCACAAGAATAAACAGTAACACATGGAGAACAAGCAAAATACGTGCACGTAAAACAAGAAAAATAACAATGATATGATCATAAGAAACATGAAATCGAGTATGACTAAAAGTAAACAACAATACAAAAAGGCATGAAATAAACTGTACAAGTCAGTAAGGTATACTTGCCTATCATCCAAGTCCCGCTGAATCCGTAATACCAAAGCTTATCCAAGAGTTCACATATAATAAAATAATTATTACTAAAATTCTAATTATATAACATGATTTTAGAGAATACCTAGACCTAGTTTCATGATTTTTGACTTTCGAATTTCAAGGTTAAGTCCCCAATTTAAGGACACACATATAAATTATATAAAAACTATAGAATTATAATTTAAATGTGATTTATACTGATTTTAACCTTTAAATTCCATATTTGGATTTATAAGTATAATTCATGGTTATGGCCAAATTACGCATACTAGTCTTTTCCGAAACTTATCCAAAATTTTACCAAACAATAGCTATGGCCTATATCTATCAAATCTCGTGTAAAAATAGATATAAAAAAACATATTAAAACTCAAAATTAAACATCCTTTTTAAATACTAAAATCATCCCCTATTTATGAGCTAAACTATGTCATAAATTTAATCAAAAATCTAGTCTAACGACCCATATTTTTAGGGTTCAAATTTGACATAAAAATAGCATAAATATAAGTTTAAAATAATTATTTAAATCAATTAAAAACTTATAAATTCAGTTTTAAAAATTAATAACAAACCCTCAAGTAATCACATCAAAAACTATCAAACTAGACCTACTGTAATCCAATTTATCATCAACGTAACATGCAACCTATATGGATACTAATATGATAAAAAATGAAAAAGCATGTGTTTTAAATAAATGGATTAACACAAATATAAGAGAAAAATCATGCCACGGGGATTGAGAAAGAATGCTCGAATCTTTACCGAAAGCTTTGAAGGATGGGATGATGGTGCTCTTTCTTGTCCACCCTTGCTTGTGCTTGTGTTACTACTCCTTGTTTGATGTGTTGAAGATGATAGCAATGGAGTTTTGATAAATTTTATGGTGAAGGTGGTGTCTTTTTGGAGGTTTAATGATGTTTTGGTGGAGAGATGGGTTAAAAGATGGATTTTGGATAGAAGGATATGAGTTGTGTTGATGGAGATGATGATGGAAGGTTGGAAACCAGAGGGCTGCTGAATATTTGAAAGCGGAAGGGTGGTCGGACAAGAGGGAGAGGGGAGTTTAATTAGGTTTTGGGTTAGGGTTTTGAGTATAGGTGATATATATAGGCTTTTGGTGGGCTTACATACACATAAACGGGGTTTCTTGTGTAAGAGGAGTTCGACCACATCATATCATGGCTTCTCTTAAGTGGCCGACCAAGCATGGGGGTTGCCTATTAGGTCGGCCAAGGGTAAGTAAAATTATGGTTTTGGTTAGTTAGGTGGTTAGTCAATAGATTAGGGTATATATATATATATATATATATATATATATATATATATATATATATATATATATATATATATATATATATATATAATTTTATTTTATTTATCGGAACACCCCCATTTTATTCATAAAGGCACAAAATGCCAAAGCCTAGGCACAAAATGCAGAAGCCTGTACAAGTATACCAACAAAAACCAAGATGAAAGGCAAAGAACCAAAAGGGGGGGGGGGGGTTCCCTAGAAGCGCTCAGGTGAGCAGAGCCTGCCAAAATTTCGTCTGGCCGTGGGTGCACTGGTTTCGTATCTTGCGATTCTGCCGAAGAATCTCCCAAATAAGCTGATCGACAGAGTACTGATTGCCTTCATATCTTGCTTTATTACAGTTTTTCCAAATGACCCACGTGGCGGCTGCTGCGATAATCTAGTGGCCATGAGAGGTGTTGGCCCAGGATACCAGATGATCGTTGAAGCTTCCGGCACTCTGAGCCTGTCTACAATGTTGGGACAGAGTATTCCAAATGGTGGCAGGTAAGACCCCATGGCAGAAGATGTGATCAACTGTTTTGGACTGTCGTTCCGAGCAGCAAGTGCATGCGGACGCTAAACTGATTTCGATGGTGATGAGGATGTCGTCGGTGGAAAGTTTCTTGCGGAGAGCTCTCCAAAGTAGGAAAGACCATTTTTGGGGATGCACGACTGTCAGAACGTGCCAATGATACGGTTGGGAGCGCCGTATCTGCGGACCATACTTCTGGCGAAAGACACCGAGAAGGAGCCGGAAGCCACAGTCGACCACCTCAGCACGTCCGACGCCACGCCTAATCGCAGCCTACGACCGCCGATGCGATCAGCGGCCTCGGCACCGACCCAATCACTAATCCTGCTCCAATTCTAATCATTAGAAGTAGAGTCCCGTATATCGCTAATTTTGCTATTTTTTGGGGTCGTCGGAAGACTGGTGAGCAAGTCTTCACCGACCCCAACGCTCGCGGAAGATCGAGGACTCGCCCGAACCCAGTTGGAGGCGGATCTCGGGTTCAGCCAGGGTGCGCCCGTAAAGGATACGACGCCAAGCCGCGGAGGATCTGCAATTGGAAATTACGAGCGTCGGATGAATGTGTTTATAGTACCTGGCCTTCATGAATCTAGCCCATATGTTCTGGCTGGTACGGAGCTTCCACCGCAGCTTCATCGAGAAGGCATCCACAATGTGAGACAGCTTTGAAAATCCTAGACCCCCCTCATTAGTGGGGGTGGCCATGGTATCCAGCTGGCCCAATGATGCTTGTCTTGGCCGTCGCTGTGTCCCCAGAAGAAATTGTTGAAGATGCTTTCAATCGAAGTGAGAGCCTTTTTAGGAGGGGAGCACGCGGCAAGGGTGTAGATAGGGATGGACGAGAGCACATGATTAATCAGGATCATCTTACCTCCAGGGGATAATGTGGCGTTATGCCACCCTTCTAATTTTTTCCTGATTCTGTTCACCAACTTGTCCAAAATTCTTGCGTTAGATCTGCCAAACACAAAGGGGCACCCGAGGTAGTGGAATGGCGGAAACGTGACAGAAATGGAAGTAATGTTGGAGAGAGTAGCTACTTGTTCTCTGTTGATTTTGTGATGGGCGTATATAACGCTCTTGGCTGGATTGACCTTCTGGCTGGAGCACCTGGTGTATCTTTGCAGCGTATTATGAACCGCATCTACCGACCCGACATCTCCAGAGAAGAAAATGATAATATCATCAGCATACGTAAGATGAGTGATGACAGGACAGCCGCTGGCCGTATTAAAATGGTAGAAGTTCGGGGTGCTGGTCAGTTTGTTCAGATTCCTACTCAAGGCTTTCGCCGCAATGATGAAGATGGTGGAGGATAAGGGGTCTCCCTGCCAGACTCCGCGACTAGATTTGAAAAAGCTATCGGCTTGCCCGTTGATTACCGTAGAGAACCAAGAGTTACTGATCGATCTCCACACAATATTGGTCCAAGTTTCCGAAAAAACCGAAAGCTCGGAACACCCAGATCATGAATTGCCAATCCAGCCTGTCATAAGCTTTCTCTATGTCCAATTTGGTTGTAATGTTACTACCCCTGGCTGGAGACTTTAGGCAGGTAATCAATTCGTGAGCCAGCATAATGTTATCCTGGATGTTTCTGCCCCGGACGAAGTCACTTTGTTCCTTCAAAATAATTTTAGGGAGGATCTTTATCATGCGAGATGCGATGACCTTAGAGATGATCATGTAGGTGAAAGTGCAGAGGCTAATAGGACGAAAGTCCCGAAAAGTCTCCGGATTATCCTTCTTATGGATGAGGATAAGGTTTGTACTAGATATGGCTCTGGGGTATGTGGCTCCTTGGAAGAAGGCAATGACTGCGTCCTGGATGTCCGACTTGATTATATCCCAGCATGAGCAAAAAAACACGGCAGTAAATCCGTCGGGACCGGGCGCACTGTATCCCTCGAGGGCCCAGACAGCGTCTCTCACCTCTTGCTCGAAAGGAAGGAGCTCCAGCTTGCTGTTATCGATGTCATTAATGAGATGAGGGATTTTCTGCCAGGAAATCGGGGTCTCTATGCATAGTTTCTTTGGTGAACAGCTGAGAGTAAAAGTTCGCGGCCTCCAATTGAATGCTACGATGGTCTTTAATGATGTTCCCTACCTCATCAGTGATCTGATGGAGGTTGAGCTTCTGTCTGCGCCCCTTAACACAGGCGTGGAAGTAGGAAGTGTTTTTTGTCACCATTGCTGTCCCATTTTACCCTGGCTTTCTGTTTCCAAAACTCAGTTTCAACTTTAAGACGGAATATGAGAATAGCTTTGGTGACGTGCAGGGCGGTTCTGGTCGCTGGCGAACTATTTGCAGCTAAAAGAGCTTCCGCGCGAGTGACATCATCCTCGGCAACGCGGACGGCCTAGAAAATGTCCCTATATGCCTGTTTAATCCAAGCCGTGAGAGCTTTCTTCGTGGCTTTGAGTTTGTTGGCCACCCGGGTGAGAGGGTCCGGGGAGTCTGCACGGATCCACGCATCCGCAATAATGCTCTTGAACTGGGGGTGTTCGCTCCAGAAGTCAAAGAATCGGGAGATTTTTTTTAATCTGGCTGAAGTTACTTTTGACTTTTACCAGCAGGGGGTTATGATCGGACTCGGTAGCATTAAGGAGAGTGAGGTTGGATATGATTCCCATGTCCGACCAGTGGGCGTTCATAAGAGCTCTATTAAGGCGAGAGTATTGCCGACGGCTGCCTTCCTGCATGTTGCACCAGGTGAAGGCATTTTCGGTGAACTGGAGTTGAGAAAGGTGGGCGCTAAAGATGAAGTTGAAGTCCTGCATGGCAGTCTATGGAGGTGGTCGCCCGCCGATCTTTTCCTCTCTACAGGTTATCGCATTGAAGTCCCCAATACAAAGCCAGGGGAGGTTGATGAGATTAAAGTGGGTGTCCAGGAGATCATCCCAGAGTTGTTTACGCTCGGAAATGTCACAACTGCCATGAACCGCGGACAAAAGGGAGTGCTTCAGAAGCATGGGATGTTCAACCCAACACGTGAGGGCCTGCTTGGAATCGTGCAGGACACCGATCTTCACATCCGACGTACAAAGGATCCAGATGTCGTGACGGCTAGCAATGGCTGAGGGGAAGCCTAACTGCATCTGAGTGTATTTAAGTCTTTTGGAAGGGATTTTTGGTTCTAAAATGACTAAGATATCGATCTTGTAGATTTTCTTGGGGCTGATAAGTCTCGACGTAGTCGGTTTGTTCGTCAATCCGCGAACATTCCAAGTGAGGATGTTAAGCATTGGGATTGCTAGAGGAGGGTTTTTTTGGAGCGCTTGGAGGCAGACCTAGTGCGCATGGCTGTCATCTCCTTAGCTCCTATTTTTCTTGATTTTTTGGTGGTGGTGGTTGGCTCCGCATGGTAAGAGGTGGTTCTGTCGGGGAGTGAGTCCTCTGTTGAGAGAAAGTGTGCTTCTTCGGTGCTATTGCTTAATTCTCCTGCGGCCTGAAGGGGGAATCCTACGGCGATGACCTGCTCGCCACGGAGGACTTGCTCAGGGCCCAGGATGGCTAGGATGTCTGCGGTAATGACTTCGTTGTTGGGGGAGAGATCACCAAAGAACAAGTGTTCGATGGTTTAGGGGGCCTTTGGAGGTAGCTCGGTCGTACTCTAAGTGAGATCGCACGAGCTTTCAGATTCTCTACTCGAATTGATGGGGTCGGGGGGGCTTTGTGAACAGCCATCTCTAGAGTAGAGCCGAGAGCTTTCGTTTCCAGGGCGTTCAACTGGTTGGATAGGTGTAAAGCTAGAGGATAGTAGGGGACTAGGGCTCTGCCGAGGGATTGAGTATTGCCTAGATCTTTCTCCCCAGGTTCAAATCTGATGTGGGAGTTTGGAAGCAGAAGCAGGGGTGATTTTGGATGAGATTGTTGTTTCCTTCCCGCGTTAGCTGGGGGGTCTTTTCGGTTGGTTTTCTTCTTAAGCTCTGGATGTAACCGAAAACAGTGCTCGGTGAGGTGACCGCGCAAGTGACAGTGTTTGCAAAAGATGATGTTGTTGTCATAGATGATTTGCTGGGTGTGCGTTCGGTTCCCAAGCTCGATGAGGATGTGGTTGGGGGGGTCGTTGGAAAGGTCGAGCTCGACGCAAATTCTTGCGTAGTGCGCTTTAGGGAGGTTGCTTGTTTCTTCGACAGTTGCCACATATGTGCCGAAAGAATTAGCGATACGCTTAAGTGCAGCTGGGACGAAGCAAATAAGGGGGAGGTTGGGGAGGGTCACCCAGGCCGACACCGTAGCTGAGTCTTCTTTGGTATTGAAGTCCGCAGACCATCTGATGATTTTCATCTGGTGGGAGTCAACCTTGCTAGTGCCCTTGGACCACACGGTCTTGTGATCAATCTCAGAGGATAAGTGGAGGAGGATATGCATGGGGTCAAGAGGAGCCACCCGGTAGGTTGCGGTTAGCCTCCAACTGGTGATGACCTTCTGGACTCTCTGAATCTTCGGGCAACCAGAAGAAAATTTAAGAACGAAGGTGTGCCGAAATGAGGCTGTCATAAAAGTCACTTCCAGGGCGGAGAATGGCACTGTGGGCACGGATGATTCCTTCAGATAAATACAACGAGGAGGTCAACATCGGGGAACAGTAAGCCCTGCTTGGCTACCCGGTCAGGGTG
This sequence comes from Iris pallida, assembly GCA_029216955.1. Classification (NCBI taxonomy): domain Eukaryota; kingdom Viridiplantae; phylum Streptophyta; class Magnoliopsida; order Asparagales; family Iridaceae; genus Iris; species Iris pallida. Next base: position 189,824 of record JANAVB010039874.1, on the reverse strand, counting down.
GAGCTTGTCCGCATACGACGGCACCGGGACGATGGGCAAAGAAGTGGTGGCAGGAACTCCACTAGGCGCGATCGGCACGGCGGGTCGAAGGAGGGAGGGTGATGCTGCAGGGAGTCCAACGGAGGGGGGCCTCGTTGGGAGACTCGTTGCCAACGCTAGAAGGTCGACGGGAAGATCGCGACCAGGAGGGGTAGATGGGGACGGCCTGGGGCATGACGCTATTTCGGAGGGATGAGGAGTCGTGCCCCGGGCATATGCACCCACGCAAGGGGACAGAGGGCATACGCCTCCAGCGATGCATGGGGTGGTGGGGAGCGCAGGGCCCCCGAAGGTCATGTGCTCACAGGAGACGAGAGCGCCGGAGGTGCAGGGGGCGCGTAAGCGAGACATACGCCCACATGAGAAGGGAGCGCGAGAGAAGTAGGGTGCTCGGAGGCACAAGCGCCTATGGCAGTGGGGAGGGATGCCAAGGAGTGGCGTGCGCCCGCTTGGGATGGGGCTGCAGAAGCGTATGCGCCCACGACGGGGGGCGCATGGGGGGGTATGCATCCAGAGGAGAGGGAAGCGCATGAGAAGGAGGGAGTGCGAGATCGCATGCGTCCATGGTGGAGGGGGGCGCATAAGAGTGGTATGCGCCCACAAGGGGCGGATCCACTGAGGCGTTGGGCACAAATTGAGAGCGCTCGCCAGCTGTGCTCCAAGGAGCTGAGCGGGATTGCGTCCCTCCCGAGGAGGCATTCAAAATATGAAATAGCTCACTCGGAGGGGGAAGACGGAAGATGGACGACGAAGTTGTCGTGGGGGCCAAAGGCAGCCCGCGCTCGCTGCGACGTAGGAGCGAAACCTGGGCCTGGCCGCGGTCGATTCTGGACAACGACGAGGGAGGAGGTGGAGGGGGAAACGAAGGCAAAGAGGGAAGGGGGAGATGGAAGGCCGAGAGTGGAGGTGGGGGCACGAGGCGACTGCGGGAGGCCAGAGGTGGCGACAACCTAAGGACGGCGAGAAGATCGGGGGGGGAGGGACATAACGAGGCACCGGAACCGGAGAAGGGAAGGCGGAGGACGGCAAGGAAGGGGACGACGAGTAGGAGGTGGAAGGAGGGAAGGTGGGGGACGACCGGCCACCGGAGAGGAGCTTCGGTCGCCGCGCTATCCGCGGGGGAGGGGTCCCCGCGAGGGAGCCGCTGAAGAGGAGAAGAAAGGGAACATGAGAAAAAGCAATTAATATATATATATATATATATATATATATATATATATATATATATATATATATATATATATATATATATATAAGAACCTTTTATTCATTATACTATGAGTACCAACTCAAGTTACAAAATGGTTGCAAATCCATACTTAATAACTACTTCGTAGATACGGGAAGCGTTGGCGATTGCCGACACCAGCTCAGTGCTTTACGAATATGCCTTCTTACTTCCATGAGCAACTACGGACTGGAGAAAACATAACACTCATAGCACCATTTATTTTTGTTTTTCCACAACACCTAGCAGGTTGCCCCTACGATAATCTCTTAAAGATGAAAATTAGGCTTCTTCCACCATAATCTAAACTGACCTAGGAGATTTAAAGGTCTCCCTCTCACCAAGAACACAAGCCGCAGCGTTGCCCATAAATGATAAGCCATTTCACCCTCCCTAAACAAATGTGAGATCGACTCCAGTACATGATCAATACGGCAATGATATTTCGATACAATGCTGAATCTGAAACACTTAACATTGTCATCTGTTGGTAGTTTATTATGAAGAATGTGCCATAACAATACCGACCATTTGATAGGGAGGCAAGAATTCTAAATATGAAAGAAATGCGGACGACGCATATTAGAGATCCTAGTGTGTCTCCACGCCGAGGTAACTGAAAATTTCCTATTAGATGATGGCGACCACTTCCAATCGACTTTATTCATTACTGGAGCAACTATAAGTCTATTATCTTTTTCTCGACCCAGTAGGAGTCGCTTCCAAACATGGGAGGCATTCAAATTTGGAGTGACGAGGTCCAGCTGCTGATACTTACAATATTTAGCCTTGAGATACGTAGCCCATAGCCCTTCCTGTGTCTTCAACTTCCACCATAGTTTTATAGTAAAGGCATGCATTATTTCTTCCAAGCTTCTAATACAAAGCCATGCCTCATCATACGGTCGAGCCATAATACTCCAGCTAATCCACGTTCGCTTTTGCATACCATCCTTCGACCCCCAGAAAAATCTTATGAATATTGCTTCCAACTATTTCAGAACCCCAGCTGGTGGATTGCAAGCCGCAAGTGTATAGTTAAGGATAGAATTTAGGA